>JAEIFQ010000423.1:0-14511 GCA_018904025.1 Zaprionus vittiger | reverse complement strand
ATTAAACTAAAGGACATTAACTCTTACGCTGAATTCAAGGAATTCATTATTATTCAACACATAAAATTACTGCACCCTGGTATCGAAAAAATGATACGAATCTTTAAAGAAACTCACTATTTTCCCGACTATAACAAATTAATTCAAAATATCATTAATGATTGCGAAGTCTGCAATCTTGCAAAAACAGAACATAGACCAACAAAACTTACTTTTGAAATAACCCCAGAGACAAATAACCCAAGAGAACTTTACGTAATTGACTTTTAAAACTTAATGGACATAAAAACTTCTGCCTGGTATAATACAGGTACTAACGAAATAAACTTCATCTGCGCCGGCTACACAGAAATGTTCATGCCAAATTTGGTAACTCTAGCTCTTATAATAGCTGAGATCTGTGTGTTCATCTGGTCATCCGGACATCCGGACATCCGGACAGACAGACGGACATGGCTCAATCAACTCGGCTAGTGATCCTGAGCAAGAATATATATACTTTATGGGGTCTGCCACGCCTCCTTCTGCCTGTTACATACATTTGCACAAAGTTAGTATACCCTTTTTTGACCATTTTCAATGGTCGAAGGGTATAAAAATATTATTAAAGACCATTGTATTGCTAGTATAATCAAACACGAAACACCAACATGTACCTTCCAAAAATACCGCAAACCATTTTTGATGTAAAACATTAAGCCTAACAAAATAATTACATAGAAAACAACCCGAGAAAAACTTAACCAAAATTGTAACAATCAAGAAATCTTTATTGAATATAACAAAATTATAGAAATATTTAATTGTACAGCAGAGTTAAAAGAATTCTCAATATCAAATAATATGCATCAATATACAAATCTGATATTCACCGAGCATAACGTGACAAAAGTTGAACCTATATCGCATATTGATATAAAAGAAATGATTATACTAAATAATAAGAATTATACAATCTACAAAAATATATTAATAATCCTCATGTTTGTATTAGCTATAATATCCATATTTTACCTATACATGAAATGTAAAACAGCACCTCCTAATATTATAATAACCTATCTAAGACCAAAAGCAAACAAATCAGTTGACAAAAATATTGAAACAGTTAAAGAAAAGAATACTGAAATAGTAAACATTGAAAGTCCAGTTCCACAATTATATCCAGAAGTAAAGGCTTGAGGACAAACCAAAATCTAAAAGGTGGGGGAGTGACATATTCATTCTCCATATGAAAAACTTAAACCGATCTTTTGAAAAGCTCCACTCTTCAAAAGCCTCAGTTCATTCTCCATATGAAAAACTTAAACCGATCTTTTGAAAAGCTTCACTCCTCAAAAGCCTTACAATAAAATTTCTCTCAAGACACCAACCCTCAAACGATAAGAAGCTTAAGTTACTGATAAACAAAGATGTAAAGCTCTGTAGAACTTTAAGGTTTCCTGGTCCATAATAATAATTCTGTCAGTTAGTTTATGAGTGACTCTGGTGTATTAAACAACAAAAAATAAATCTATCAAATAAAAATTATAAATAAAAATTATATTTTTTTTATTTAAATGAACACCTAAATACTTAATTATATATAGAGTAGTATTTGGAGAACATATATCCACTGATGGACAACACAAGGTTAGGAGGGTGTCTGGACTCTGTCCTTTAAAGGAAGTAGGACTAATTTTGCTACTGGCCTTTTGAAAACACCACGGGTGAGGATGTCCACCACGCGGACAATGTCATCAGCGCCAGGATATGTAGCGTGGATTTGGCCCAGACGCCATTCGTTGACTGGAAGATTGTCTTCTTTGACAACCACCATATCGCCGACTTGGAGGTTTCTCGTTGGGTGTTGCCATTTGGAGCGTTTGTGCAACTCCTTGAGGTACTCCTCTTTCCAACGGAAGCAAAACTGTTGATGCAGAGCCTTAAGTCGCTGCCATCGGTTGATGATGGATACAGCGGCTTCTTGGATTTCAGGCTCTGTGACGGACATGAGCGGACGAAAAATGAAAATGAAAATGGCCAGGAGTTAAGGCCAGAAGATCGGTGGCGCTCTCAGACATAGGGGAAATCGGACTGGAGTTAAGGCACGCTTCGACCTTGCAAAGGAGCGTAGATAATTCCTCGAATGTGTACTTTAGTGAGGAAGTGGACTTGTAGAAAAGCGTTTTGAAGCTCCTTACTCCAGTTTCCCATAAGCCACCCATGTGCGGTGCGCTGGGAGGATTAGAATGCCATGCGAGGTTTTGATGGCTGTATTTGATGTATATATATCAGCCTTCACTGCCTTCATAAATTCTGAAACAACGAACTTGGAGGCTCCGACGAACGTCTTTCCGTTGTCGGAGTAGACGTGACGAATCGCGCGAAGGCTGCAAGAAATTTCTCGGTTGTTAAATCCGAGGTTGCTTCTAAATGTATGGCCTTTGTGCTGAAGTATACAAAGATACATACATATTCCTTGGTTATGAGGCAGGCTCGACCACTGAAATTCTTGATTTCGAAAGGACCAGCAAAATCGAGTCCCGTGTGGGTGAAAGCTCGAGAAAAGGAAACTCTCGCGGAGGGCAGAGTACCCATAAGTTGAGTTTGTAACTTCTTACGATGAAGGATGCAAACTCGACATAAATTGATGGTGGCTTTCACTAAAGTTCTGAGCTTTGGAATCCAGTAGCGCGATCTAATAAGACGCATCATTAATTGATTTCCACCATGGAGGGAGATACGATGTGTAAAACGGACAAGGAGATGTGAGAAGGTACATGAGAACGATGAGCGGGTGCCGTTCATCATAGCTTAAAGAAGCGGATGTTCTCACACGACCGCATGCTCTCATGACTCCACTGGCGTCAATAAAAGGATTCAAATTAATGATGTCGCTACTCCTTGCAATCTGTTCCTTATTCAACAAGCAGTTGTACTCTTTAAGGAATTGAGTACGTTGGGTATTCCGGATGAGCAGATCTTGAACGTTGGAGAGTTCAGAGCTTCTGACATCTGGAGAGAGCGTAAGATCAGGCTTACGGCACCTCTGAATAAAGCGGAATACGTAAGCCATTACCCGCAGTGCTCTGTCGAGCTCGGAAAATTTCTCCAAGATGCAACCGGATGAAGGAGGCAACTTGTTTAAGTTGCATTTAACAGGACGAAGCTCTTCGTCTGTTTCGTGAGCGATATTGATCGCAACAGGCCTTTGTTTAGCTGGAAGGATCAGCCAATCGGGTCCATGCCACCAGAGACTATTACCAATGAGGTCCTCTGACGAGATACCTCTACTGGCCAGATCGGCAGAGTTGTGCTCAGATCTGACGTGGGACTATTTGTCTGAACTCGTGAGCTGAGTTATCTTAGCTACTCTGTTAGCCACGAATGTCGTCCATTTACATGGAGGCTTACTAAGCCAGGCAAACACAATTGTGGAATCAGTCCAATATAACTCTTCGTAGCTATTAACTGGGAGCTGAGGGAGGAGTGTTGCTGATAACTCGGCGAGCAGTAATGCAAATTCTGCATAATTCTCGGCGGCTACGTTTCAAAAAATTTGTTTCTCTAAAAATTCTTATTTTTATTATTTTTTTCATTGGCGCCCGAGTAGGGTTTACGGTTTAGTGATCAACATTTTCGTTTGTTTTTTCTTTATAATTTGTTTTGTGCTGTTTGGCCATTGCTTCGCGCATTTCGTGTGTGGGTGAATAACACCATTTAAAAAAATAGAAAAAAAACCACAGTCGCGCTGCACGCGACAGTGGGTTACCCTTCGACCTATGTTCCGGTGTAGTTAAATTTCTTAAATTTATACACATATACAAATGGGAAAACTTTTAAATTATTGATGACAGATGGCGCAGGCGCTTTGCGCTCGCCCGCCTCTCTTGTTAGCTGATACAAGCACTTGGTTTTATGCACATACTTTCTTAAATAACTTCTGTGATTATTGTCCGATCGGATTGCAATTTCGAGAATACGTAGATATTTTAATGAGCTTAGTATATCTTAAAGTCAGAAAGTTGTATCTTTTATACAGCGCTAACAAATTAAGTTCAAAAATTAAATTATTGATTTGCGGGGGAGGTGGGCGTGGAACTTAACATTTGAAATAAACTTGATCAGCTTACACAGGAGTCTTCCTGCCAAGTTTGGTAACTCTAGCTTTTATAATAGCTGAGATCTGCGCGTTCACATAGACAGACGGATAGCCGGACAGACAGACAGACATAGCTCAATCGACTCGGCTTGTGATCCTGAGCAAGAGTATATATACTTTATGGGGTCTCCGACGCCTCCTTCTGCCTGTTATATACATTTGCACAAAGTTAGTATACCCTTTTTTGACCATTTTTAATGGTCGAAGGGTATAATTAACACTGAACATGGTGTCCAAGTGGTTATGAAAGTCATCGTACCATTTGGTACACTATATTCTCTCGTTTGCATTGAATACCCCGCACCCCGCATTTTACATTGCTGCCTACAAACGTAGTTACATCAAACGTTTAGCTTGCTTTACTTTGGATCGCGTCAATCATTACCGTTTGTTTAAGAAAGCTAGATTTACATAGCCAGCGCCGTTGCGAGGGTAGCTCACAAAGTTTGTGACACTTATTCCTTGTTGACTTTTATAAGTGTTTCTTTTATTCAACATGTCTGAGACTGAAAGACAAGCGAAAAGCCACAAATCAGCAAGACAAGTGAAAAATTATCACTATGCTTGCAAAGATTTGACAAAGTTAGTGCTGATATTGCTCGTATGCAAACAGCAATTAAGCAATGACCATTTCGTCTTATAAAACAGAGTTATTGCTTTAAGAAGGTTATATATGCTAGAGCGCCATTAGAAGACTTGTGTGTCGTCCCAAGGGCATTGTATATAAACGCATCCCAGCCAACTTCAGAGCCAAGAACTGAGCGTAATTCCACCGTAGTTTCGAGCCAGCGATCTCAGTTGCCGTACTTGCGTTTGCCAAAATTTAGTGGCACACATTTGGAATACAAAAATTTCAAAGTTAAGTCGATAATGACAATTCGTTGTCAAACGTCGAAAAGTTCAATCATTTAGTTTCGTGTTTGTCAGATGAAGCATTGAGGGTAGTTTAGCCGTATCAATTAATGGATTGTATTTATCCAAAGGCCGTCGCTAGAATCAAAACAGTATACGACAACAAATGTCTTATATTCTTTAATACAGTTTCGCAATTGATTGGTATATCTAGCATGACAAAACCATATGCGTCGACTTTGAGATCGATCGTAGATACGGTGTCTGCTATTTATGCTTCGTTGTCGTCGTTAGGTAACGACAAAGACATTGCTAGTGCAATGGTAATTGCAAAGGTAGACCATTTTACCAAATCTCGTTTCGAAGAGCAGCTTAACTATGAAACGCTGCCATCTTGATAAGATTATGCCAGACAACTGAATAAACAGTATCAGTATTTGTCAGCAGAAGTCTCAATTCGTGACAAAGCAAAATAGCGAGTTGCTGCTAAGAAGCCCCATCAGTCGAAATCGTCTTTTGCTGGTGCTGACGGAGGGCGTCCGACATCGTCTGGATTCGTTTTTTGCAATTCAGAAACGCACAATAATTACTCGTTTTCTGCAGTGTCAGTTATGCAACTTTTAGAATTTGCCAAAACACAAAAGTGGTGCCTAAATTGTTTGGTTGTGGGACATACGGTGTCAAAGTGTAAGGCATCAAAATGTAGAATTTGTTCAAAACCTCACCATTCCTTGCTTCACAGGTATGCTTCTCCTGTTCAAGGTGAGGTAACCACACTTCAAGCGACTATATCAGACGCGCATTTGGAGCATGTATTAAATAATGAATCATACTTGAGTTCTACGGCAGTCCATATGGAGCGAAGCTGCTCAAGACGCACGCTGTGAGTGTGAAGTGAGGCTGTAGAAGAATTTTGAATCCTAGCTTCGAACTGCGTGAGCTTATCAGAAGCGTTAATGAACTCTTGGAGTGCCATTTTAATTGCCAGTGAGATCTGATGACCAACTGAACGAGTAACTGGAGGAGTGTGCACCGAAATTTTTGGCACCTGACTAACCTTAGATGTGGCCGGAGTTAAAACTTTCCGCAATGTGGCGGGAGAAGGTGTTCTACCAAGAAGGGAACTTGGAAGAGAGCTGGAGCGTCTGAGCTTAGTCGTGGGTACAACAAGGTGTTTCTTGGTGTCTTTACTATCAATTGGCATAACAGGCTTTCAAAAAAAGCGAGAAAAAAATGCAATTGATGCTGATGACGGAAGCAGAAACGTGAATGGGAAGAGCGTAGGAAAATGGGCAGACTTTCTTGTTTAAACAATAAACAAGAATATTAAATAAATCGATCGGAAACTTTATCGAATCTGGTTGAGCGTGGAATATGTTGGTAGATTACAAGGCAACACTTTTTGGAAAAACGTTGCAAAAAAAATATATATATATATATTATTTTATAAGTATCGATATATTTTATTAAGTAATAATAATTATCGAGACAATTATTATACTCAGCGTGAAATTCTAAGAAAAGACGCAATAAAATTTATTTACAAATAATAGATTATATTATGAAAAATAAATAAATAATTATTTATTATTAGGATATATTTTTTCAGCCGGAGGAAAATATATTCGATAATTTTTGCAATGTTGCAGCGCCTTGTAATGCACAATGAGACGAAAAAAAATGGGTGACTTTAAAAGTCACGGTTGCCCACTAAGTGATATTTTTATATTTGAGCTAGTGCAGCCCTGGAAAGATAACACTGAGTGAATAGAAAAAAAGTGGCGGTCGGTCGATTGTGATCGAACTGCGATCACTAAGGCAAAAGTAAACAAAAAAAATAATAAAATATTTCTTTGTATTAGATTAAGTTGACCAATAAATTAAATGTTTTTAAAATAGAATATGTGTAATAATATAATATAATATATAGTTTTGTGTTAATATGTAAATCAGTTCAAATAATTAAATATAAGAATATATGTGTGTAGTGCCGGTGCAGCCGAAATATTGCTGACGGTCAAAGTGTATGCGTATATGTTAATAAATAAATTAATTAAATGTAAAAGGAATACAGTGTTATCTTTTTTTGGTGTTAGATTTGGAGGTACAATTGCCACTTGAGGTGCGGACCTTGGCAATGTACTAATGGTCGACGTAAGTATGTAATGTGTATATATATTACACATATATGAACATACAATTTAATTAGTTTGGAAAATGTATGTACCTTTGTTCAAATGAAAAAGGGAGGAGAAGGTACATACATATATGTGGCAGAGGTTTGTAAATATAATTAGACGGATAAACTGTGTGTAGTTTATGATTCGTATTTCCGTACATATATATGTATGGAAAACTTTCGAAGGTGGCAGTCGTCTGTAAGTATGTGCTTACTAATGCAGCAACATATGTACATACAGAGATGCCAGTGGCGCAAATTGCGAGGTTAGGAGAAAGTCGATAAAAACTTTCTTTTCACCAAGGAACAATTACACACAGTCCTCTGCCGCATAAGATAAGTACACAATTTAGAACTTATCTGGGGGATCCTGACGAGATTCCGATGATCTGGTCGTTCGAGCGGAGCGTCGGGATGAAAATCCAACGACGTGATATCCAAATGTAGATGATGAAATCCGGCTCGAAGGACCAATGTATGTGGTGGCGGCAAGAAGATCTTCCTTCTTGGGGGGATCGTAAATGGGGGCGAAACTGCTGTGGGAACAACGGAACTCCGATGCGAAAACAATTAGATTTAAAGAACAACTTGGGGCGCGTGGCGTTCACTTCACTTTTTATTTTTCAACTAACTCTGTACAATGTTACATATTTAGCTTAAGCCTAACTTAACATAATCTGGATAGAAGAGTGCGAGAGCCCTTGGTGACTTCTCGCACTGTTTACGCCAAAAGGGCGCTGGCGGACTATGTCTTGAAGACACCGGAAAGTACCCAGCCGAACAGAGTGTTCTTTGTCAACGGTAGTCCACCGTGGGATGGTACCAGCCCTAGAAGGAGTACGTCTCCGTAGACGTCGGCCCCCAGAACAATTGAGACTCTGCTTGGCACATGGCACCGAGAGTCCGATACCGTAATGCCCGGATAGCTGGTTTGGAGTTCCTTATTTTCTTTTTGTGCCGGAGTCCTGATCTGCACATCTTCCATCTTCAGAGTCACTATGATGGAGAACTCTGGCGACGCCCTTGACCTAAACAAGGCGTGGCAAAACCCATTTTCGGCGGAAAGCCCAAAGGCCTGTGGCAATGAGGTGGGCATGCGGCTATATGGACTGCACGCGTCCAACAGCACGCGTCATGCTGACGGGTGGCGAAGTGGTCTGCTTCTCGGGTTGAGAGGTGATTGGAAGGTGGAGAAGTGTGTGGTGGCCCTCGATGCATGTGCGACAAGTGCCGCCACTGCGACATGAACACTTAGAATGTTCATGGGCAAGGCAGTATTTGTTGATCAATACTGCCCGAAGACGCTTCTCCGCAGTCAGACGCAGGAATCGTTGGCACTTTTTAAGGGCGTGGACTCCTCTGCAGACTCGGCATCGAAAGGAGTTCACTCCCTTTGGCTTTGCTGGTGTGTGTGCCTTGGGTGGTGCCATCTCAGTAATCTGGAAAGGAGAAGGTAGATATATAGATTAGTATTTGGAGAACATATATCCACTGATGGATAACACAAGGTTAGGAGGATATCTGGACTCTGTCCTCTAAAGGAAGTAGGACTAATTTTGCTACTGGCCTTTTGAAAACGCCACGGGTGGTGAGGATGTCCACCACGCGGACAATGTCATCAGCGCCAGGATATGTAGCGTGGATTCGGCCCAGAAGCTATTCGTTGACTGGAAGATTGTCTTCTTTGACAACCACCATATCGCCGACTTGGAGGTTTCTCGTTGGGAGTTGCCATTTGGAGCGTTTGTGCAACTCCTTGAGGTACTCCTCTTTCCAACGGAAGCAAAACTGTTGATGCAGAGCCTTAAGTCGCTGCCATCGGTTGATGATGGATACAGCGGCTTCTTGGATTTCAGGCTCTGTGACGGACATGAGCGGACCGAAAATGAAAATAAAAATGGCCAGGAGTCAAGGCCAGAAGATCGGTGGGGCTCACAGACATAGGGGAAATCGGACTGGAGTTAAGGCACGCCTCGACCTTGCAAAGGAGCGTAGATAATTCCTCGAATGTGTACTTTAGTGAGGAAGTGGACTTGTAGAAGAGTGTTTTGAAGCTCCTTACTCCAGTTTCCCATAATCCACCCATGTGCGGTGCGCTGGGAGGATTAAAATGCCATGCGAGGTTTTGATGGCTATATTTGATGTATATATATCAGCCTTCACTGCCTTCATAAATTCTGAAGCAACGACCTTGGAGGCTCCGACGAACGTCTTCTAAATGTATGTCCTTTGTGCTGAAGCATACAAAGACACATACATAGCTCTTGGTTATGAGGCAGGCTCGACCAGTGAAATTCTTGATTTCGAAAGGACCAGCAAAATCGAGTCCCGTGTGGGTGAAAGGTCGAGAAAAGGAAACTCTCGCGGAGGGCAGAGTACCCATAAGTTGAGTTTGTAACTTCTTACGATGAAGGATGCAAACTCGACATGAATTGATGGTGGCTTTCACTAAAGTTCTGAGTTTTGGAATCCAGTAGTGAGAGGCATCATTAATTTATTTCCACCATGGAGGGAGATACGATGTGTAAAACGGACAAGGAGGTGTGAGAAGGTACATGAGAAGGATGAGCGGGTGCCGTTCATCATAGCTTAAAGAAGCGGATGTTCTCACACGACCGCATGCTCTCATGACTCCACTGGCGTCAATAAAAGGATTCAAATCAATGATATCGCTACTCCTTGCAATCTGTTCCTTATTCAACAAGCAGTTGTACTCTTTAAGGAATTGAGTTCCGGATGAGCAGATCTTGAACGTTGGAGAGTTCAGAGCTTCTGACATCTGGAGAGAGCGTAAGATCAGGCTTACGGCACCTCTGAATAAAGCGGAATACGTAAGCCATCACCCGCAGTGCTCTGTCGAGCTCGGAAAATTTCTCCAAGATGCAACCGGATGAAGGAGGCAACTTGTTTAAGTTGCATTTAACAGGACGAAGCTCTTCGTCTGTTTCGTGAGCGATATTGATCGCAACAGGCCATAGTTTAGCTGGAAGGATCAGCCAATCGGGTCCATGCCACCAGAGACTGTTACCAATGAGGTCCCCTGACGAGACACCTCTACTGGCCAGATCGGCAGAGTTGTGCTCAGATCTGACGTGGGACCATTTGTCTGAACTCGTGAGCTGAGCTATCTTAGCTACTCTGTTAGCCACGAATGTCGTCCATTTACATGGAGGCTTACTAAGCCAGGCTAACACAATTGAGGAATCAGTCCAATAGAACTCTTCGTAGCTATTGACTGGAAGCTGAGCGAGGAGTGTTGCTGATAACTCGGCGAGCAGTAATGCACCGCAAATGCTGCCTAGTTCTCGGCGGCTACGTTTCGAATAATTTGTTTCTCTAAAAATTCTTATTTTTATTATTTTTTTCATTGGCGCCCGAGTAGGGACTACGTTTTACTGATCAACATTTTCGTTTGTTTTTTCTTTATAATTTGTTTTGTGCTGTTTGGCCATTGCTTCGCGCAAGTGGATCTCCCCTTCAAGACCGATCCAAAAATTTTTGGCCTGTCCTCTCAAACTGCTGAAAGGCGTTTTTTGCAACTTGAGTGTACATTTTTAAAAGATGCAGTTCTTAAAAACATATACCATGACTTCATGAAAGAGTATTTGGATTTGGGACACATGTCCATTCTGAAGTCAACTCCTTTAAAAGAGCACTATTATATTCCTCATCAATGCGTTCTAAGGCTTGAAAGTTTCTTCACCAAGCTTCGTGTAGTTTTCGACGCTTCAAGTAAGATGTCAACAGCTGTTTCACTTAATGAAACACTGATGGTGGAGCCGAAAATTCAATTAATTAATTAATATTCGGTTGAATGAGTATGCTGGATAGTTTTGCTTCGGCTAAGCCAAAGAAACGCAACATACTGTCTGCAGCTTCTCGCTTATTTGACCCTCTTGCTTTGCTGTGTCCGATTGTTACGAAGGCCAAAATGTTGTTGCAGGAGTTGTGGAGACTGAAAATAGACTGGGATGAAGCCATCCCAATGAGTCTTCACACTACATGGAGTAAATTTACCATGACATTGCGCGATTTACATAAAATCCGCATCCCCCGGTACGTATGTCTACATACGTATCAATGGGTTCAAATATATGGCTTTGCCGATGCATCCAGTCATGCATATGGTTGTTGCATATAAATTCGAACTTGCAACAACCGAGACGTTGGCATTACATTGCTCACTGCAAAGTCTAGGGTAGCTCCACTAAACGCGAAAACAATACCCCGACTAGAGCGACAATTAATATAGAAAGTTTGAATTTCTGGTCGGATTCACATTGGTTGCAACGCGATTCTGACACATTGGGCACATTTGCGGCAAATAGAGTTGCAGAAATTCAGGAGTTGTCGAAAGGTATTGTATGGCGTCACGTTCCAACAGATGCTAATCCGGCGGATTTAGTATCGAGAGGAACCGACATAGACGAGATTGTTAGCTCGTTATGGTTCGATGGGCCAAGTTTTTTGAAACTGGAAGAAGACCAATGGCCTCAGCTTCACCTAGTTGAAATAGCGTCGGACATCAGATCTTCCGAAGACAAAAAAAGTGCTGTTGTATGTACTTTGGCAGAAGCTGAGCCAAATTGTTTATTGGCATCAGAAAGAAATATTTTATTTCTTAAACTGATCGCCGTAGTACAAAGCACATCGTTCAAAATTAATTAATTAATTGAAATTATTGAAAAAAACAGCAGTTTAGCACCAATATTGCAATCGCTTTATCTATTTATTGAGAATTTTGAAAAAAATGGAATACAATTTGAACTCATTCGAGTATGAGGACGGTTGTTACACGGGCTTCTCTCATGGGCAATACCATGCTGGTCCAAAAATTCTAGGTGGGCTTTTGAGGCAGCACTGCAGTTGTTCGAAACTGTGTACACTGTTTTCGGTATAAACCAAAGTTGTTTGGGAAAATAATGGGAAATTTACATGCTGATCGGCTTCAAGAAGGTCGGCCATTTAAAGTATGTGGAGTAGACTTCTGTGGGCCGTTATATGTTAACTACCGCATCAGGGGTACACCACCTATTAATATTATTATGTATGTTGCCGTTTTTGCTTCAAAGGCAAAACCGATCTCTCAACTGATGCTTTTTTGAACATATTTAAAAGGTTCATTGGGAGACAGCGACAACGCGACGAAGTTCGTCGGAGTGAGCAATGTGTTGAGGGAGCTGCAGACGGCGTTCCACAACCACCGGGAGAGGCTGACGGATTACGGATTACGCCGCGGAGAGAGAAGTGCAGTGGAAGTTCCTCCCCCCCGCACCCAACTCTTCAGAGGACTTTGAGAAGCCGCACTGAAGACTGCCAAGCACAGGCTAGTGAGAGGAGCGAGCAATGCCAACCTGACGCAGGACGAGCTGAGCACGCATCTTGTACACGTCAAGGCGTTGCTGAACTCCAGGTTGTTGATCGTCGACAGCAGCGATCCTAGCGATGGAGGGGTGCTAATAGGACAGCCTTTGTTGGCGCTGCCCTCGGGATTAGAGCCAGAAGAGACCAGCAAGAAGCCGGGACTCTCATTTTTGAGGCAGTGGCAACAATTGTCGGCGCTCAAACGGCACTTTTGGTGCAAATCCAAGGACTACCTGCTTAGCCTCCAGCAGCGAGCACAATGGGCCAAAGGCGAGGCCAATCTCGAGGAAGGGGCGGTCGTACTATTGCACGACGACAACACACACCCACAGCAGTGGATACTCGGCCGCTTTACATGCACAATTCGACGAAGCACGGCAAGGTCAGAGTCGCAGAAGTGAAAACGGCAACAGGCATCGCCCAGTACACAAGCTGGCTCTACTCCCATTAGTTGAAAACAGTAGCTCTTCAACGCAGCCGGAATGTTAGAGCAGCATTGTTTTTGTTAATTTTAGTTTCAAGTTTAATTTTTATTAGTGAATTCTGAAATTGAAGTCATAGAATTAGGAGAAAAAAGTTGTCATTAAGTTTAACCAAGCAGTATCTCTTAAGTAATAGTTAGTCGATAGGCAATTGCCGACGGCCAACTCCACGAGTGCGTGGCCAAGCTCTGGCCTCCTCTCAGAACAACAGGACACTCTCTTTTGAACAAGCAGTGAAGCCAGCAGGAACTGATTGAACTGATGAGCATTAAACTGATCCATCGCGTCTTTTTTTATTTGTTTAAATAGTTTGTGTCTGTGTAAGAGATATTTTCGAAATTTTTTTTTTATTTGAAAGATTCATCGACCCCATTATGTATGGAACATGACATCATTCAAATGACCGCCTCGGCATCGGTTGGTGACAGGCACACGAAAGGTCCAATTTTCGATGACTCTGGCGCACAAATCCACTGTATTTGATCGATGGCGTGGCGAATGTTGACTTTAAGGGCATCGGTGTTTTGCGGCTTGTTGCAGCTGTTACGGTGGCCAGTTCACGTCGCCTCCGCGCGAGATGACCATGTCCGGAAATTGCTCGTGCAGAACATTCATCGTAGGGTGTGCTGTGTGGCACGTAGCGCCATCCTGTTGAAACCACATGTTGTCTAGATCCATATTCTCGATTTTAAATAGATGTAATGTCCCTTCTAATTGTATAAAAATTGTATTAGGAAAAAAACGATTTTTTTTAAAATACGCCTAACTTCGTAGAACGATCAATTTAAATTTGAATTTTTGAAAAAAATTAAATAATCCGAAAACCGTTACTATCTAGATAATTTGGGAGCTTTGCACTGATCGAGAGACACTTATTCTCTTATAAAGTACTTTTCTCTTTTGGCATTCGCAAAGAACAGATGTGGAGTCTGCGACAAAAAGTTTTTCTGACCTTCAAGAAACACGTGGATTATTGTACAAAAAAAAAATACAAACGTTACAGTCAGGTGCTGACTGTATAAGACCATGGATTATCTTAGTATACCGTAAAAAAAGTTTGTAAATAACAGAATTGAATCGCCGCTCGAATTTTCGAAAGATTATCAAAAATAATCAGTACCTAGGGAACACCAAGGGGAGGCTACTGCAAATGTAATGGGGCTAGTTGTTCCTTAAAAGTTAAATTTTGGTGACCTACCCATATATATAAAAACTTGCAATGAAAATTGCGATTAATTTGTATGAATATTAAAAATTTGGCGGAGATACATTTTATACAGTGATCGACGACACGTGCAATTTGAATTAACGAACAGAAAAAGAAGAACGCATAGACAAAGCAGAAGCGAGTGGCTGAGTGGATTATATCCCGGACTGTAAGGCCAATGATGTTGACTTTACATGCCGGTTCTACATTGAAATTTTTTGTTTTTCATTATTTTTCATTAAAATATTTTAAAAGCTCAATAACATTGAAAAGGAGTCGGTAA